>BQNB010000755.1:130760-152482 GCA_026074375.1 Tanacetum coccineum
CTTTCTATGGCACACTTTTCGATCTAAAACAAGCAAGAAATCGCACATACACACGATCTAATCATCCCATTAGCTCTGATACCAATTGTGGTATATCCTATATCATAACACGGGGTCGATTCTTGGATTTGGCTAGTTTCTAGAGAGAGAAACACTTGAGAGAGTTTTGTAGTGAGAGAAAATGTGTTTCTATGAAAAGGAAATAATGACTAGCTTGCCTCTTCTAAAGTTGGAAGAGGCTTATATAGTACTTACAATATACCGGGTATTCGTACCCGACTTAAACCCGAAAAACGTAATATTAACTATTAAACTACGAGCAATATTAAATAGTAAAATACACTGGGTGACCGAGTCTTTTTCTAATATCTAACAATTTTTATTCAATTGGTGGGAATTTGTCTTACTGGTTCACTCATACCGTGTTGTCTGCTTTGAGACGCTCCGGTAATGAGAACGGCTAGTACAGCTGCGAAACCTTGTCAAGGAGATTCTTTAAAATTCTACCTGATCACAGGCAGTATTTATACTGAGCAATGGGGAACTGTGGTTATTGCAATCGTATTCGACGAAAGTGAACAAAGACTCTTTCATCCATATATGTTGTTTATCACTAACCCACTTATGCAGGAAATCTCGATGGTAGCCGCAGCTGATACAAGACAAGTCAAGATTCACAGCCTCATGCTCATACTCGATCGACATTTATAAAGACATTATGAAAGCTCAAGTACATGTTTCAAGACTTTCGCTACTCTGATACCACAAGTCCTTCTTGAAGCGACAAAGTGTTAAAGTTAAAGAACTTCAAGAAAGATGCATTGTTCAAGCTTTCAAGTTAAATAATCAAGAAAAGTATGAGCATGTTGGTCCAAAGGTCATAAGTACACAAGATGACAAAAGATCACAAGATGATTATAAGAGATTATGATTGGTTGATAATCTCAAGAAGCTAAAGATCATTTACAAGTCAAGCTTAACGGAACAAGCTCAAGCCTAAAGTCAAAGATCACTACAACATATCACAAGTTAATGATTGAAATTTAAATACTACAAGCTCAAGACTAAAGACAAGCCTAGTATGATAGGATTAACTATTTTGTAAAATGGAGTGACCTCCCTTAGGGGAGATTGTTAGGAATACGAAAGTATCGGTCACTTCTATAATATCGTAGATAGGCTCGTAGTATAGTTTTTGGAACCTTGATAAGGTAGAAAGGCCCAAGGCCCATGGTAAGACCATTATGGGTCCATGGCCGGCCATTGCTATGCGTATAAGTACCCCTCTCCACACCTTGGATAGGGTTGGTTGTTCACTTTTCTGTTTCATGTTAATCTAATATTTTCTCTTTATTTCTCTCTCTAAAAGTGTTCATCCCTTCTCTCACTCTCTCTCTAGTTCTTTGCTTATTTGATTATGAGATTAGATAGTTCATATATTCTACATAGTTGTTGGTGCAGGAGTTGGTGTTGACTATTGCGGAAGAGGAGTGATTGGTGAAATTATCAGAGGAATGGCTGGTGCAGCTGCAGTTGAAGTTTCTGGGATTACCGTTACAGGTATGGCGAGAAGAGATACAGTCTGAGTACTTGGTTCTTCATGAAGAACCTTGACATTCATCATGGAAACGACTTCCTTGTCAACAGGTGGAACGTTATCCAAGTTAAGAAATTGATTGGCAAATTCGAATAAAACAGAAGAACTTTACATTGGACCTTCAGTCTTCTGTGTGACCTGAGCATCAATGAGTGTCACATGTGCATCATCTACGACTTGCTCATATGACTTTTCTTAAGTAGCATCATCACGACCAGCATCAGTCATCTCTGCATCGCCTTTCCCTTCTTCTTCATGCACTAGATATTTCAACCTTATGTTCACATCCTTATACAATTCCTCATACTCTTCTTCATCATCAGTAAATTCATAATTTTCTAGAGTATGAACATACACTTCTTCTTCATTATCTTTTAAATTGAGAGTAAGATTCTCGTCATCATCTGAATCGGTCCTTTCACTATCACTTGCATCATTATCATCATCAGCATTACTTTTACTATCATCATCATTATCATCACTGTCATCATTATTATCATCATCATCTTCACTATCTCCCCAAGATTCATTTTCACTCTCAGAATGATCTGTTTTGGACACAGCGGGAACCCTTGGTTTCAAACCAGTTCCTTTACTTGTGTCAGAAGACTTACCTTTTGACTCATCAGGAACCTCTGATTCTAAATCAGCTCCCTCACTTGAGCCACTTGCATGAAGCATGTGAGTATCCTGCTTGCTTTTCTTGAGGACTTTCTTTAACTGAGCAACTTTAAGTAATGCTACATCAGAAAGTAAATACATGCCTTTACCTTTATCAACCTTAGTTGGTGCTTTCTTCTTCGATACAGACACACCAGGAGTGTCTCTGATGACAACACCTGTTGTTGGCATATAAGTACACTTCTTGGTAGGTTTCTTAGCTCGCTTAGGCTTCTTTGTAAGTTCTTCTTCTAAGACAGGAGACAGTTTCTTTGTGGGTGAAGCTATTTTCTTAAACTTCCTTACTTTCTTGGGAGAAACTTCTCTAGTAGCAAAGCCAAGATAAGTCTTGTAAGCTTTATAATCTTTGATGTCTTGATTGATCATCTCATCAGGAATTAGAACTCCATACTTCTGATAATCTTAAGTCTTGGAGACAAACTTCAATGTTCCCAATAAGCTATCATCTCGGATTGTGTGAAGATTTATCCTGATCCTCATAGAGATGGTTTTATCTTTGGAGATGAAATGACTAATGTTAACTTTTGTGAATCTTGAGTAGGGCATGTTCTCTTTATGTGCTGAACTTATATCTCTGTTGTCAGCTTGAAACATAAAGTTTTCCCACAGTAAAGCAACATAGTCAATATTCTTCTTGTTGTACATACCTTACAAGATTTGAGCTCTTGACAGCCTGAGCATATCACACTTACCAGAGTAACAGAGTTCTTGGATAAATGACAGCATCTCTTCATCGGATGGAGGTTCAACAAAATCATGGTCAGGGATAATCAGACAGATCTGGAGAATTTCACAAAATACTTAAGTGTCAATTTGGCATTTTTTCTTATCCAGCTTGAACTGGTATGCATCTGTGTCTTTGATCTTCTTGATGGTGTTCCAGAATTGATGCATATATATTTCAGGGACTTCAGCAGTAATTAGGAATGCGAGATAGCAAATAGAGAGTTTAAGAGCATTCAAAGTTACTTGATATGTGGCTTCATTTAGTGGCTTGTTGAACTCAATTCTTGCGTTACATTTTACAATCTTTAGCCGTTTTTCAAGAGCAACCAAAGCATTATCGAGAGCAACTTGTTGAGTGGCAATTGGATTCATGTTTCTGCTAATAATATTCCAATACAGTTTATACATAAACAAATTTATATATCACTGATTGACCTATTTGATTCATGGGGATAGACTTAGAGAAACAATTTACAGACATTTATCAGGATAGATTTAACACGTTTTATCAGGCGTTCAGTCAAAGTATAGGACGATGGACATTAATCAGAAAGTCAACTTAAAGGGTCAACAAACTAACAAATGGTCAAACACAGACAAGATTTCAATTTTCATTTGATATAAAGAAGAATTATCCCAAAATAAGTTATCTAGTAAAAACATTTTAGAAAAAAAAATCATCTTTAATAATCATGTATAAATCGCCCCTTATAACTGTATAAATCACCCCATAATGGAACGTGTATAAATCGCCCCCCTTATTGAAAATGTGTATAAATCACCGCCTACAAGAAATGTGTATAAATCGCCGCCTATAGGGAAGCGTATAAATCGCCGTCTATAGGGAAGCGTATAAATCGTCGCCTATACGCGTATGTATAAATCGCCCCCTATACGCAATGATGCATAAATCGCCCCCTATATGAGATTGTATAAATCACCCCCTTTTTTCAAGTATGTATAAATCGCCCCATATAAATTTTGAATTTCACAAACCCAAATTTTTGGCAACTAGACTACACAAATACATGAACCAAACATATATAAGCATCTTCTAGCAGTTATAACATGGATTAACCACAAAAATTTACCAAACGAGCAAGTGTCACTCGTTTTACCTAAGTCACAAGATTTTTTGTACAAACCAAGGATTTTCTTGCTCAAACATATTCAAGAATATCCTCTAACACATCCTAAACACAAACCCATAAACATTTTCATCTTTTTCCTTAATCCTCACTTTTTCGAACACAAAGAATCAATCAAAACGCAATCATATATTATCTTTATGTAAAACTGTTATACACGAGTGTTCTACAACCCTTACCCATCAAAACCCCTCAATCAATTTAGGATTTGGTCTACTCTTTATTTTCATGAACCCTAAACCAATTTTTAGAGATGATCAAGAAATCATGTTTTAACCTAATTCCTTTTGAATATTCGTTGTTTAAATTGTAAGGAACACTTTTGTAGTTTACGTCAAGTCTTGAAAATCACAGATATGAAGGTTCTTGAAGGTGACGATTTGTAGAGAGGAGAAAAGAAATTATAAGTGTGTTTGTGTTTGAGTGAACTGACGAGGGAAGGGGATGTTTGATTGTTAAAAAAACTTTTGATTTTTGACACAAATGCCCCCTGAACTATATTCTCCTTTCTAATCTTCTTTAATCAACTTTCTTAAGGCATTTCTAGTTTACCTTTTGGCACTTTTAGTCCCTATGAGTTTATAAACTAAATTAAGCCTTAAATTTTGCTATCACATCCCTCAAGGTATAAACACATAACATATAATTCCCGAATAGGTTAAACTTAATTAACTTTACGATAAATATTATTTTGTTATTGTTTAATATCCTTTTTCCTTTTATTCCTTGATGACCTTTGAAGAAGAAATTTAACATTTTCTCCCCTCTCAAACAATGACCTGTTTTCTATTAAAGAGCAGTAGTCGTTGTTTGAGTGGTCAAATGCTTTGAAAAATTATTTTCTGATGAATTACTAATAAGATATATTATTTTTGAAAAATCAACACCATAAAATGAGATTTCTCTTATTTTGACAAATAAATGCACTGACACGTATATTAATTTGTATAAAGAAAGTGCGGGTTGTGTTGCAAAGTAAACACAAGCCTTTGCATGGTCATAAAGTAGACCATGCCCGAGAAAATTAATTCCCGTTGAGAGGCCAAGTTTTCTTTTTGAAATACTTGCCTTTAAGATGATGACCAGGTTGCTATCTGAAATAATAGCAAGCCATTATGACATGTTTTGAAAACTTTTTGAACTTCTGCTCGAACTTCATTTACAACCTCGTATCATTATTAAATGACATTTCTAAGGCCGTAAATATTATTAATTTTCACAAGACATGCCAGAGATACATATTTTTATATTTTTCTATTTTTTTAATTTTTAATTTTTTTATTTTTTTGAAAAAGTTTATATAAAATGAAAATTCTTTTTGGTTTTTGTTTTATGCTTTGATATATACATATAATACACAGGATATGCCACGAGTTACCACCATTACTCGTCTGCTTCCTCTGTTAGACGTTTTAGCATTTCCAAAGACATGCTTCTCATACCGAGCTTTTCGATCAAGAAATTAAATCTTTCTCGTGGCAAGGATTTAGGGAAGATGTCAACCAATTGATATTCCATCTGAACAAAGTAACGTTCTACAATTTCATTCTCTACTTGCTCCTTTATGAAATGGTAGCGTACATCGATGTGCTTTGCTCTTGAGTGTTGAACGTTGTTGCAGCATAGAACAATCGCACTTTTGTTGTCGCAGTACAGAGGAATCTTATTGAATTGAAAGCCATAATCTGTTAGTTGTGAACGCATCCATAGGATTTGAGCACAACACCCAGATAAGGCAATATATTCATCCTCTGTACTCGAGATCGCAGTGCTATTTTGCTTCTTGGAAGTCTAGCTAACAAGTTTATCACCTAAGAATTGAGCGCTTCCCGATGTACTACATCTAGTGTCTTGACACCCCGCGTGATCTGTGTCTGAATATGCTGTTAGAGATATATCGGTATCATTCGAGTACCAGAGACCCATGTTAATGGTTCCCTTTAGGTATTGAAAGATCCGTTTAATCGCATGCAGGTGCTTTTTGGTAGGCTTTGCCTGATACCGAGAACATAAGCATACTGCATAAATAAGGTCAGGTCTATTGGATGTCAGATACATTAGGGATCCAATCATGCCACGGTTAAGTGTAGCATCAACTGGTGTCCCGTGTAGATCTTCATCTAGTTTATTCTTTTTAACCATAGGTGTGTCTACAGAATTACTAGTTAGCAAAACATATTTTTTAATAATTTCATAAGCATATTTTGATTGGTTTATAAAGATGCCTCTGGGACTTTGAGAAATTTGTAATCCTAAAAGAATGACATTTACCCCATCATCAACATCTTGAACTTAGTGGTCATCAGATTAGCAAACTCATTACACATAGCAGTATTAGTGGATGCAAATATTATATCGTCAACATAAATTTGTACCAATAATAAGTCATTTCCTGCTTTTCGTGTGAAGAGTGTTGGATCAACTGCACCTTTGAAGAAATGTTGTGAAATAAGGAAACTTGACAGCATGTCGTACTATGCACATGGTACTTGTTTGAGACTATAAAGGGCCTTTTGAGCTTGTACAAATGTGATGGGTTGTCTTGATTAACAAATCCTTCTGGTTGAGAAACGTAGACCTCTTCTTTGAGCTCGCCATTTAAGAAAGCCATTTTGACGTCCATTTGGAATATCGTTATATTCTTGTTGGTGGCATTTGCTACGAAGATACAAATGGCCTCTATTCTTGCAACCGGCGCAAATGATTCCTCAAAATCGATTCCCTCCTCTTGCCTGAATCCTTGAGCAACTAATATAGCCTTATTCTTGAGTACCCCGCCAAATTCATCAAGCTTGACCTTATAAATCCACTTTAGTTTGATCAACATGAGTTTATCTGGACATGGGGCTAATTCTCGAACTTTTAGTCTTTCAAATTCATGAATTTCTTCTTGCATTGCATCGATCTATGACGGTTTGGTCATTGCTTGTTTGAAGTTTTTTGGTTCTATAGAAGTTAGGAAGGCATCAAAGTAACACCATATGGCATCAGTTTTGAGTTGCTTTCTCGTGGAGACAGAGCGAGAAGGATCTCCGATCACATTTGCTATTGGATGATCCTTAGTCCATCTACCAAGAAGTTCAAATGGAGTGTGGGATGGTCTCACATTAGATGCCGATCCATGAGAAGACCAGTCTTCATGAAGAGACTCATGAAGTGGATCATCATGAAAATGTGGTGTTTTTGGTAATTCTTCAAAACCTTGAGAAATAATTGGAGAATGTTCTTGTTCTTGTGTTGATGGGATACTTGTTGATGGTGCATCTTGGTTAATTAACGTAGACACAGGTGAATCGGCTATATCAACAACTCTTGGTGCAGCAGCTACTGGAACTAGAGAGACAACAATAGTTGGTGGATTGAAGTATTCATCAAACATGGGTTGGAACAAACGATTCTAATCATCTCTTTTTGGTGGATTACAAGGTTGTTGAGGAATAGGGTTTGGAATGAGTCCTGAACTGGATGTTGCAGGAGTTATTTATTAAAGCCCGGGTCCTTAACCGAATTGTTCAAAAGCCATAGTTGTCAGCTCATCAAACGTTACATGAATTGTTTCCAAAAAATTTTAGGTTCTTTTGTTGTAGATTCTGAAAGCTTTCTTTACGGGCGCGTAACCAACGAAAATACTAATATCCGCCTTTACATTTAGGTTTACCCAAATCCTCGTTGTCATTAGTCGGATAACAGAGTGAACCAAAGACATGAAGAAACGATAAATCCGGCTTCTTGTCGTGCATCAGCTCATATGGAGTTTTGTTGTATCGGTGACGGATCAGGGAACGATTTTTGGTATAACAAGCTGTATTGATTGCTTCGGCCCATAGGAACAATGAAGCTTTTGAAAATATCAAAATTATGCCAGCAGCTTCCACAAGAGTTCAGTTTCATCTTTCGACAATGTCGTTCTGTTGAGGAGTGCGAGCAACAGAAGTTTGATGCGAAATGCCGACATTTCCATAAAAATCATGAAGAGTCTGATTGACAAATTCAGTTACATTACCTGTTCTAATATTATGGACGGTGGCATTCAAACGAACTTGAATATTTTTGATGCATTTGATGATGGCCTCAGGAGCTTCATCCTTTGATCTCAGAAATTCAACCCAAGTAAATCGAGAGTAATCGTCAACAATCACCAAGATATTCCGTTTACCGTTAATGCTCTCCACACGCATTGGGCCTCACAAATCCATATGTAGAAGATATAGTTTCTCTTGATTAGTGTCTTCAGCTTTGGGTTGATGAGAGGATTTCTTGCTTTTTCCTAATGCACATTCTGAACACATATAATCTTTCTAAAATTTAAGTTTTGGAATGCCTTGTGCAAGACCATCTTTAGCTAGCTTGTTAAGAGTACCGAAGTTGAGATGCGATAACCGACGGTGCCATAACCAGCTCTTAGTCTTTGACGCTTTTGATAAAAGACAGATCGGAGAAGTCTTTAGCATGTCATCAAGAGAAATTGTGTACAAGTTTGTGTCTCTGGATCCTGAAAGTGGATCAACACCTTCTAAATTCCGAATAAAGCAAGTGTTTTCCGGAAATACAACTTCCAGATTCGTGTCGCAAAATTGTCTAACAGAAAACAAGTTATGTCCAAGCCCTTCGACGTAGTATACTCTTGAGATAATTACGTTTCCCAGCTGATAGTCACCATACCCCATAATCTTTGCAATTTAGTCGTTCTCGAATCTAACTGTTCCTTGAAATTTACTAACGAAGTTCATGAGCTGAGAGCGATTCTCTGTCATATGTTTTGAGCATCCAGAGTCCAGATACCAAAGAATAGTTTGGACAACCTGTCATTGACAAGAGAAGAGGACGATGGAATATCTGTAGCATTGGATCCCCAAGTATGATTGGGTTCCAAGTTGTTAGCATTCTTAGATTCTACAATCTTGGATTTTTTACTCGAACCTACATTTTTTACATGTTTGGGTCTCCTGATATAGACTTTGAGCTCTGGTTTTAATGTTTCAATTGAATTAGAAGTGGATTCCTTAATGGGCACTACTTTAGTGGGAGTGATCCTAGTTAAAGGGCATACGTTACCAACTAAAGTGAAAAGTCTTCCTGTCGGTTTCTACTTATATCCTATTTCAGTGAACATATGAACCTTAGGTTTCCAAATATTTTTCTTTTGGCTTTTCTTGGCAGACTTAGATTTAGAGCACACATTCATATCATTTACAAAATCAAGGAAACACACATCATTGTTTGCATCAAACATACATTGCTTACATTTAACAAAAATTAATTGAGAATTCGCATTTAACATAGTATGCTTAACATTTGCATCACAAATAGGTTCTTTAACACGATTCTTTTTATTAACTTTCCTATGTTGGGCTTCTACTTTATTCTTCCTGTTGCTACTGGGTATTTGCGAGATCCTATCATTCTTTTTATTGCCTGTAGGCTTTGATCTGCAATTACTAGTAGAACACTTCAATCATGTAGAAGACAACACAAGTGTGTTAGAATATGATGTTTTAGATGACTCTACCTGTTTAATGTTGCTTGAGGATGTGAGAGGTTTAGAAAACTTAACTTTCTTAATTTTGTTTATGGGTGTGACAGAAACCTTTTTCTAACTAAGTTTAATCGTATTAGGGCATGTATCTCGAACATATACAAGTAACTCCTGAATTCGTTTGGCATGCTTACAGGAAAAGTCTAACACATTATCTACAGGCTATTTTGCTTTAGCTTGCTCGACTATTCCCTGAAGTATATCAGCTTGTTCCTGAGTATGCTTAAGATAGTCTATGTGAGCATCCCTATTTTGGAATAACCTAGGAGCTAAAGTATCTAAGTCTAGCTTGAACATGCCTAGAACAATAGTGGTGGCAGTTGGTATTTGTGCAGCATTTTCAACAATTTCTTTCCCTTTTAGTTTTCGTAAATCGTTTTTTAATGATGTAATCATAAAAACCTTGTCTTGAATTTGAGCTTTCAAATCCTCATTTTCAACAGATTTTAAGTTCAGTTTAGCAATTAAAGAGTCACTATGTTCTTTAGTACGAACACGTGTCTTTTTGATTAAGTCAAATTGATCTTTGAAAACTTGTTTCACATGATTAATTTCTTTACAAAGACGCTCATTTTTAGAAAGGAATTTTGCCACACTATTTTCCAGTTCCTCATTTATGGTCTCAAGTTCACTTCTATCATGGTTGACTTTCTCTTCATTGTTATTTTCTCTCATAGATTGATAATTTACTTCAACTTACAAATGGTAGTATCTTTGTCTTGTAGCTGAGCTTTCAAATTGTTATTTTCAAAATATTCTGGAATTTCAAGAGCATTTTGATTATCACAAGATTTATCCTTTTGAAAAATTTCTTGATTAAGTTGTATTGACAATTCAAGAGAAATACAATGTTTTTAAAGTTGTGAGTAACTTTTCAAAAGATCATTATACGCATTTTGTATTTTCGAAAGCTCAGCATCAAGATTTAAACACTTATCACAAGATTCACTTCTTTGCTTTTCCACATTCATAGATTCACCATTCAAAGAAATAGAATTCATAACAGCCAGAAGAACATCTTGAGCCATGATTTTTTGTAAGAGTCGATCATTTTCCAGAAAGAGTTTTTTCTTAACAATTTTAAAACATTGTTTGTCTACTGAACACTATTGAACATCAGCTTTTATTTGGTCAAAAACTGTTTGCACTTCCGTTATTTCATTTAGAAGATCTTTATCAAACACATTAAACATGTCTTTTAAAGATTTTAAAAATGGAATAATTTCATTGGTAAAAACAGTTTTAGTATGTTCAAACCCCCATTCACCTTCTGTAAGAGCATCAGGTGTAGTCTTTATCTTCACCACAAAGTCAAACTTGGAAAGGTGGAATTTAAGCTTTTTAAGGCTTTCATTCACCAAACTTACCTTAGGAAGTTCACTGGGAGCTTCCACTTTGACAGGTGATGCGACAGAAGATTTAGTGGTAGGGTTTGACATATGAAACCAGAAAGCTTGTTCAGCCGACAATTCTTGTTGTGGAACAAAACGTTTCCCAAAATCCTCAGATAGTTGATTTAATTTTACGTAATCAATAGGTTTATGAGAAATTTTTTGTTTAATAGCCTCTGGATCCTTTACTTTTTCAGACATTTTTGATCGACTCACTTCTTCCAAAATCAATGTCTCATCATCATCAATCACATGCATAGCAACATGTTAACTGGATATAACACTACCATCATACAAGGTTGGCTTAATCCGCTGAGCTTTCTTGAGATAAAACGGATTTTGATAACCTAGAGCATGTTTGTGACTATCATCATAAAAAAACTTATGGCTTTGTTAACATGTGCACTGTTTTATCAGACTGGCCCACTTTGTAAAAAATATTATCAAGTTCCTTTATATTCTTTTCCAAATCAATTTCATTTTCCATATATTTACTTTCATTTTCTTTGGATTCATTTTTAAAAATAGTAAATGTTTGCAATAAAGATTCATTTTCTTTAATTTGTTTAGAAAGATTTTATTCAAGTGAGTCAACTTGTTCTTTCAGTGCAAGCTTTTCTTTAATCATATCATCCATTTGAGAATCAATCATTTTTTCATGAGAGCTTAAGTCAACATTAAGACGTTGTTCAAAAGTTTTGACTCTTTCTTTCTATCTCTCAATCTCAGTGGTTAGTGATTCATTATTCTTTTCTTGATTAGACTTTTCCCAATTATTAACATGATTAATCATTTGTTCTGACATTTGTTCGATCACAGATAAAATCATTGAATCTTGTTGTGCATACAAATTAGTGTCTTGAATAGCTTCTTGTTGTGTTTCTTTCAAATATTGAGAATACGGAATGATATTGCTATCACTATGTATCTCATTATTAGAAAAATCAACAGCTGGTGTTTGTTTAAAATCCTACATTGCATGCACACTTTGATTATCCATATCATTATGACAGGAGTCAGAATGAGGTACCTCTGAGATAACATCAGAACCATAGTTGGAAAGATTGGCCATGAGAACCGCCTTTGCATTCGAGACATCATCACAGTCAGAATCATAAACATCAAGATCCTCAGTCTGAAAAGCAGCATTGTTTGAAATGGTTGTCTGAGCAGCTTGACCGTCTGGAATGCTTGGATCTGCAAGAAATGCGAGTTGCTCTTCATCCAAAAATTTGTCCAGCTTCATGTGCTGCAGCCAACATTGCCTTTTCCTTAAACCATGCGGCGTTCCTTGGTTGCTTAGGCTGAGTGCATTGCCTCGCCATGTGTCCTTCACCTTGACAGTTATAGCATTTAACAACCTTTTCCTGTCCTCGTGTATTATTTCCCCCATAACTAGTAGCATTACCCTTATAGCCAGTACCATCATAACGTTGTCCTTGCCTCCCTAGAACTTGTTGCACAGTGATCCTGTCGTCTTGAATAGTGGCCTGGTTTCTTAGATGAGAGAAAGTTCTAAGTTAATTGTTGGTTGAAAGGAATCTTGAAGAAGCTACAGCTGTCAAAAAAGCCATTTCCTTATTAAGACATGCAATTGGATCATCTCCTTGAGAGAACAAAGGAACAGCAAAACCTGAGTCCATTTGAGGGACCTTAGTCATTGGTTGTGTTGAAGCTTGAGGTGAGTGATAAGCAATTTGTGGAACAGATGAGGTTTGATGATCCATATGAGACTGATATTGTTGTGATGGTGGAACGGATGAATGATTGATTTGTGATTGTGATGGATGATGTGGTGGATACATTGGTGAGTATGATTGAGGGGAGTGAACTTGTGGAATCATGTATGGTTGTTGAGGAAACTATGTAGGATTGTATTGAGAGTGATAGTTGTTAAGTTGAGAAGGTGATTGATGGTAGTTAGCAACAAATGCAAGAGGATCTTGGTATCGTTCACGTATCAAGCGAGTTTCATTTGCATGCATCTCATGTTGTTCAAGGTATGAGTACAATTGATCATAGTTTGTTGTATTCAGATCTCTTACCAACTTCACATCTATCACAAACTTACTCCATTCTGGTGGAAGATTGTTCAGAAACTTTGTATTCACTTGAACTGCTCTCATTGACATATTGATAACATTCATGTTGTTGATTAGTTGAGCAAATCTCCAGTAGTTCTGTTACAGCGTTTCACCCTTCACAAATGTAAACTTATCAAACTCGTCATACAATTTACATTCCTTTTCTTGTAATGACAATTTTGTCCCTTGCATAAGAAGCTTAACTCTGTCCCATATCTCTTTTGCAACTTTATGATGATTGACAATAGCATACACATCCGGTGGAAGACCTTGAAGAACAACATTGGTAGCTTTGCAATCGCAATCAGCTTGAAGCTTTTCAATAGCAGAAAGTTGAGCATAAGTCTTTTTCCTAGTAGTACCATCCTCTTGAGTAACAGTAGGTCATACAACTGGACCATTTTGAACTGAGTCAACAATCATTCTTCCGTTATCCCTATTCTCCATGTAAAATTCCATATGACTTTTCCAAGAATCATATAAATATTTTTCCAACATGAGAGGATGGTTGTCCGCACCGACAATAATCATAAATTCTGCTAAAGTTGTCATTTTGAATTGATTGATTAAATGAGAATATATAACTTTTTGATCGTTCAGTGATTAGAGGTTGTTGTGTTAAATTGTTGTTTGTTTTAAGTGAATGAGTCTCAAGATTACATGGGATTTTACAATTCATGATAAAACCGAGAAAATAATTGAATACTTCACGGGATTTTACAAATCACAGAAAAACTGTATAAATCTCCAAGGCAATATGGTACAAATCTCCAAAGGTAAGTGTATAAATCACCCAAGTGTAATGTATAAATCACCATAAGAAAAATGTATAAATCGCCCTCTAGAAAGATGATATAAATCGCTGTATACACAAGGTATAAATCGTCGGATTCAAAGAAAACGTATAAATCGCCGTATAGGAGATGTATAAATTGCTGAAACCAATGATGTATAAATAGCCATATACAAGTGATGTATAAATCGTTAGATATACACACGTATAAATCGCCGGATTAACACACGTATAAAATCGCCGGATCTAAAAACGTATAAATCGTCGTATAGGAGATGTATAAATCGCCGAAACTAGAGATGTATAAATCGCCGTATACAATCATGTATAAATCGCCAGATTCACACACGTATAAATCGCCGTACTCAATAACGTATAAATCGCCGAATTCAAACAGTGTGTATAAAAAGCCGTCATCAAAAACTTCAAATCACTTAAAGACACAATTTTTTGACGTTTTTACTTGATTTTACTTGTACTTCTTGCTATTCTAAGACTATGAGAACCTTAAAAACACAAACTTTATGGTTTTTAACAAAAAAAATTGAAATCAAAATTCTTGTACCCAAAACCCTTTTCGAACAAAAAACAACAAAAAATGAAGATTTTTGAGTTTTTCCAAAGATTTTCTTATACAACAACCCTATACTAAGATAAACAAAGAAGAAAGTTTATAGCTTTATGTTTTTTAAACCCACAAAAGATGAAAACCTCTTGTATAGGTTCAAACCAAACGCACGCCTACTACAAGTAAATAAAACGCACACAAAACCTAGCTAAATCACCCCATGGCTCTTGATACCAATTGCAGAATATATGTTTAACCTAATCTCACAATCAAATGAACAAGAACTAGAGAGAGAAAGTGGAGGGATGAACACTTTAAAGAGAGAAAGGGAGAGAGAAATATTAGATTGAATGAAATGTAAAAGTGAACAACCAACCCTCTCCAAGGTGTGAAGAGGGGTATTTATATGACCATATGGCCGGCCATGGACCCTTAGTGGGCTTACCATGAGCCTTGGGCCTTTCTACCTTATCAAGGTTCCAAAAACTATACTACGAGCCTATCTTACGATATTATGAAAGTGACCGATACTTTTCGTATTCCTAACACCTTATCTCTATATTAAACTCTTGAAATAGTAAGATCCACCTAATTAATCTAGGTTTGGCGTCTTGTTTTGCAAATAAGTACTTCAAAGCCGAATGATCCGTGTAGACAATGGTTTTGGATAACACAAGGTAGGACCTAAACTTATCAAAAGCAAACACTACCGCTAACAACTCTTTTTCTGTGGTGGTGTAATTCTCTTGAGCATCCGTCAATGTCTTGCTTGCATAATAGACTGGTTGAAAATGATTCTCATGCCTTTGTCCTAGCACGGCTCCTAGTGCATAGTCACTAGCATCACACATTAGTTCGAATGGTAGCTCCCAAGTAGGGGCTACCATGATTGGTGCAAGTGCGAGTTTGTGTTTTAAGAAATTAAAAGCATTAAGACATTCATTTGTAAAAACAAAAGGCGCATATTTTTCAAGAATTTGTGTCATTGGTCTTGCAATTTAGAAAAATCTTTTATAAACCTTCTATAAAAACCCGCATGACCAAGAAAACTTCTTATTGCCTTGACCGGAGTGGGAGGAGGAAGTTTTGAAATTGTTTCAATTTAGCTTTATCAACCTCCATCCTCACTTTGGAAATTTTGTGACCCAAAACAATGCCCTCTAGAACCATGAAGTGACACTTTTACCCAATTAAGAACTAGGTTAGTGGCTTCACACGGAGAGAGCATATCTTTAAGATTGTTTAAACAAGAATCAAAAGTGTTACCAAACACGGAGAAGTCGTCCATAAACACCTCCATAGAAGACTTGATCATGTCGTGAAATATGGCCATCATGCATCTTTGAAATGTAGTTGTGGCGTTGCAAAGCCCAAAAAATATCCCTTTATAAGCGAATGTTCCATATGGACAAGTGAAAGTGGTATTCTCTTGATCTTCGGGTGCTATGGTAATTCTGAGTGTCTACGTGCACCACATGCTCAGGATTTTCTACTAGCTATCCCCATAGACGGGCTAGGTCAAAATATGTCACCGTTGGAATATCATACTATCCTTAAGTATCACCTTATGTATCTATTATTTTTGGTTGATGAGATATGCCCAGTTTGTCGCAGGCATGTTTGGATTCTTTTGGGGAACAAGCGGTTCATTATAAAGAGCTCCCGGGCTTCAAGTACCGACACGATATGGTTAGGGATGTCCTTTTTGACGTATGTGCCAAGAAAGAAGCAATTGTGAACTTTTTGAGTGACCTGTTGGATGGAAGATCCACACTCAGACCAGTAGATGTTTTTTATTTTTGGATGGGCTGGAGGGAAACATGCTTGTATCGATCTGACCAGGGTTTCTCCTCTCGTGGGTTTGAGTAGTCGGGGTTTTACAGTGGGACAGGCTGCTTTGAAAGCCGCCTCGTGCAAAGTGACAAAACACGAGAAAGCATGCATTAAAAATCAACACGTATTTGTTCCTTTCGCGTTCGATACCTTTGGTTTCCTTACACTCGAGGAGGTGGAGCTCCTCAACAGAGTTCAACGAGTCATGCATAGTAATGTTATGACTCCCAGATCCACAAAGCTTGTTGCGCGTTTGCCTTCCACCACTATGTAAATTCTATTTTAATGATATACATGTTTCTCAAGAAGGATCGGACGGAACATATTTTACTTTGGTCCTCGGTCCGCCCTTTCTTTCATATTTAGTTTTTGATCCGGTCCGGTTTGATCTTGAGCAAAACCGGCCATTATGCTTTGTTGGACCAGACCGGACCGAAAACCGAATAAGACCAGACCGACCCGGGCATGGACCGAACATTTCGGTCCGGTGATCTCGTGTCTTGGATCAAATTGGTTTTCGGTTCGGTCCGATCTTGGTCGGCACGGTTCGGTTTTCAGACCGTGATCAACCCTATATAGTACACAGACAAAAGTAATTAACAGCGCCCGATGGCCACAACCACTTGAGCCAACCATTTGAATCGAGTGAATGGTCGGATTATAGACTGAGATTTGAAGGGGTCGGGCACCTGCTCCTCTAGTAAAAAAAAGCTTAGTGTATATTTTCCAAAATGTCTTACTATTTCTATAATTTGTCCTTTTAACAATCCAATTTATAATGCAATTTTCAAAAATTATCAAAGTTTGTCACTCGACCATAACTCCATAGCTGTAAAGGTGGCAACCCCTCCACCTCATCACCACACAACCTTTTAAGGCAAGAAATACACCTTATCTTAGTACCGTTGAATTCAAATTCAACAACAGTAAATCTAATTTTTGCATTTGATGTAAGGTGCAAACAAATAAAAATGAAATATAATTGGTATACAAGTCTTACAAAAAGTTATTTGTAATGTAGTGTCATGTCATGTACAACTTTATATTACAAAGATTCATACACCTTACAAAATGGCCTTTTGGTCAAATTAATAAAAATTGCTCTTCATACCCAAACTACCTTTGCAGACTTATTCAAGTCGATAAAGATACTAGCAGCCTTTGGAAACAAGCTACTTTCCTTCAGGTTGAGTTACTTTCAATAGCTCAAGGTTCAACTCAAATGATGTATTCGGCTGCAAAACCAGTATTTTAGAAACATGAGACAGTGGGCGTTGAAAGTTGGTTTTTCATCAACTCAACAAAAAGGTCTACTTTCTACGACAACCGAAGTTCAAGAATGCCAATTTAATTCACTAGAAGAAAGGTTAACATTTAGAGTAGACGTGAAAATGTACAAAAAGCAACCAAGAAAGCCATCAAAAAACTTTTATGTGAGCAAATATTGGAATTTCACTAAAAACACAACTTTTTTTTTGTAAGATAAGCAATTGGCGTACCGGAATTTCAGCTTGTCCCCTTTTACCATACCCTGCCTCTGGAGGAACTATCACCCTCCTCTGCGCAACAAAACAATATGAATATACGAGTTTTTTTTTTTAAATAGAAGAAGAGAGAATTATTTTGATAATCAAAATAACCGAAGATCACCTTTCCACCAACTTTCATCCCCTCAACAACGGAATACATTGCTGGAGGAGGTTTTGGTGCAGCTTGAGCTGAAAATAAACCATTTGGGTTGTCTACAAAATCACGTTTTCGTTCCCTTCCGGGGGTAGCTCCAACCTTAAACTCGTAAGGCTACTTAAGGTCATAAGAAGGAACATGTCAGGATACCGAACAATCCATGTCGCAATGTCAACAGTATATATAAAGTTAAATCAGCAATTTTATGATTATTTGGCTTGCACAAATAAATAATGATGCGGCCATCGTCACAACCCAAAAGAATTTTCACATTTCACTTTAATTATCAACAATCAAGTGAGAACTCTTACGTTGGGGGTGTTTGGATGTGCGTTTAAGCTGATTATTGCAACTCAAAGTCACCGTTATTGGTTTTGGAGTGTTTGGGTAGACGTGCTTATAATTTTTGACAGAAAAGTCAAAATGTATTGTCTGCATAAAGAGTGTGAATAAAGAAATTAGAAACGAACCTGTGCAATGGTACGGTTTCCAGCTAAAATTTTAGACTCCCTGCTTGAAACTGCTGTAATTTTGTTGTAAACACAATCAAAGTGCACCTGCACAAAAGGTACACAAGCCGTTATACTTGTAATGAGACCCCAACGCAGAACAAGCTATTAATGATCATTTTGTTAAAAAAATGCGAGTCAAACTAGCCTGGCCTGTTTTGACCTGTGCTAAATAAATTGTGTGTTTCAACCCAAACCCATTACCAACCCAAGAAGAACACAATCGCAATCAAATTTCACGTGAAAAATGAATGCTCGACACAAACCTGAACTATTGATCCCTTTTCAGCAGTTGGACCTTTTCCTTCAATGAGATCATAATATTTCAGCCCATCAGCTGTTTCAAACATCATTAAATTATTAGCAACAAAAATCTGTTTCTTTTTCTTAGACATAATCCTTTATTTATCGCAAGCAAGTAAACAACTCAAGTAATCTCCCGTTTTACTAAAGTGTGGTCACAGTTAGCCATATAATAAGTACAAAAGAATTCTATGTTCACAAATGATTATCCATTCTTCTTTCACAATAAACAGCTTTAGTACGCATATCCAAACACACACCTAAAGTTGCATTGGACTTACCTCTTCAACTGTCCACTTTTAGAATCCTAAATCCATCGGTTTATTCAATTTTAGAGGGAAGAAATGACATCATTTCACATTACAGATAAAGCACTAGTCAAAACAAGATTCGCCATATATGTAACAGGAAAATATAACGTCGCTTGACTAGCTTCTGAATTCTACAGAAGACTATATTTACCGCAAAAGTCAACATCATTCACATATTTCTAATATATGATGGTAAGGGGGTGTTTGGACATGCGTTTTGAAAGTGATTTTTTAATGTGATTGATAACTTACCTTTGTTATATGCTTATCTAATTGTCTAGGTCCAAGGATTTGCAAGAGAATTCAATTACAACTTCATTATATAGCAGATTATCAACTATCTTATATTCTTATAGAAAATTGTGATCCAAAATCGCATCACCACTATAACAGCATAAATCATCACCAAATGGCCTAGTGGTAAGGCATGTAACCTACTCACAGGAGGTCTACAGTCAAACCTCACTAGGTACACATTTATGAGGTATCTAGGCAGTGGCGGAACCAGGAAAATAGCTCGCGAGGGGAACTTTTGTTTTGTTTTTTACAATAGCAACAAAATGCGGGAAAAAAACTACTTTTGAAATGATAAATCGAGTATTGTTACTTAGAGATGAAGGATTTGTAAGGTTTTAGAGTGTCGAATGTTGGGTTTTATTACGTGGCTGGGATGCCATTTGAGTTTTTGGTGGAGAGAACCCCCTCCCCCCCCCCAAAAAAAAAAAAAAAACTATACAAATGCATCCGCCCCTGACTTTTTTTTTTAATTTCCCTCCCACCTCCTTAAGAGCCGTAGTGTAGTTTCTAAAAATTATTAAAATGTGCCCCCTCGAGTGAAACTTTCTGGCTCCGCCCTTGCTTAGGCCGCGCACAATTTGACTCCCTAACCTTATCCCTTTAGACATGACAACACATAACAACATAACTTAAGACCCTAATGCAATTCAACAAGTAATGATTACAGGTAGTTTTGTAATCTTCAAGAGGGATAATCTTTCTGTTACGCCTTTCTCTAGCCAAAGATTCTTGAGGCCTTGAAACTATAAATGGAATGACAGTTGATATCAAAATGGCTGATCTTCTTGAAACTGAAATGGGCATTGCTAAAAATTCATCATTTTTATTTATTATTATGGGGTCTTTCTTAGAGGAGGGAGAAATTTGAGAATTTTGGAAAATTGTTTTCAGCAAACAAGAAGAAGAAGAAGAAGCCATTTGAAAAAAGAAAAAAAAAAGCTCTATCCACTTTAGTTTACTTGTACCATACTAGTCCCTCCATTTTTCAGCCATGGATAACTCAACTTATTTGGCTTTTTTTAACACCTATTTTATGTGTGGGGTCCGGATGTTATTTCCTTTGCCCCAATTTTTATTTGTTTTAGACAATGTTTTAAAACCGGTTTTTTAATCGACTCGGTTTAGTAACTGGTTCATTGGGTTACCGGTTCAATCGATTGAACTGCTGGGTCAACCTGGTTTTATACGTATGTATATTTTTTTATATTTAATATGTAGTGTTGTATGATCCTATAATTTAGCTGACATTATTCTTACGTTCAATTGAACCGATGAAAAAGATCTAATATTTACCGATAAGCTTTAGTTTTAAGTTTCATATCTATAGAATTATAATAAAGATTTACAAAAACAATCAACTTATGATTCCATGTTATAATAAACTACAATAAAAGTATATTAGTTGGTGTTTTAAATTAGTTTTAACTCAAATTTAATGTTTAACAAGATGAACAAACTAATTATAAATCCAAAATCAACAACAATGATAAAAGTATTTTGGTAAAAAAAGACCACATAAAATCTCTAACAACCCCATATATTAATAAACAATAAGCATATACATGTATTTTGAACCATATCAAGAAATGATACAAACTGGTTAAACTATGTCTAAGCACTAAAATCAACCAGTAAGTCACATAACAAAAGACATATTGTATTACATTACTATTTCACTATCTGATGTCCATTATTCTAACGGTTGCAGCTGATGACAATAAAATTGTTGCTAGCTACTCATTTTACTGTTTTTTAAATGATTTTTTAACCTTTTCGAGTAATGATACGGACATGTATGCATTTTTATAATATTAGTTTTCACCATTTCAACTTAGACAATTAAACATAGAAAGGTTTATAGAAAAGAAAAAGTTTTTGTTAGATTTTCTTTTAAAAAAAAAAGTCATGACCTGGCCGGGTTTATCAAACCGGGTCAACCAAAAACTGGCGGTTCAATCCGATTGTCAAACAAGCAAAAACCTGATCGCATCCGACCCGGTCTTCGAGCCGGTTCCCGGTTCAACCGGTTGAACCGGCCGAGTCAATCCAGGTTTTAAAATATTGGTTTTAGACAAGCTTGTCATTGTCCTATGATACTGTATCGCTGTAAATTATCCTTGTAAAAGGTAAAAGTCTAAGAGAGCTAGGTGCAGTGATTTCAGTGTCATCTTATCACCTCATCAATAACTAAAATACTATTCCTAACAAAAAAATCAATACATTTTGTAAAACCCACAAAAAATACTCATTCAATAAAAA
>BQNB010000756.1:3478-8478 GCA_026074375.1 Tanacetum coccineum
TAACCATATGCTATTACTAGGTCCTATCCGCTGCGCACTCGTGGCTAAACTAGTTACCTAGGTATTTAAATCCCAACACATTGATCAGTCATTAATTTCGTTTATATTCAAGTATATTCCATTGAATAAATTATCACATTTTCAGTTAGTCTCCGAGATACAAAATGATTATAAAACTGCTGGTAAATTATGAAGTTTTCTACAGTTACCGTTAGAAGTCATAATTGTGTATACAAAAACTAAGTTGAAGTTATGTGCACGAACTCATTTGATTGGCTAAGTTGTCATGTTTCTAAAGCAAATGTCCACATTTAATAATACAAACAACAAATTATTTCTAAATAGCATGCAATTTAGTCACATACTCACAGTAGCAAACATATGTTGCAGGGACTAAATATATAATGCAATTATATTAGTTGAAATTGACTAAATATATCTGTGCTACTGTGAGGCTCGATTCAATTCCGACAAAATATATTGCAGGGGCTATTTAAGGTTCTTTGTGAGCTTTGAACATAAACAATGAAAAAGATAGCACAAATATATTGAAGGGACTTATTAAGTCATTGAAATGAAAAAATGGAAGTCATTATACGACTCCTTAGCACAATTACTTTACGATTCTTAACCAGTGTAGTACTTTTCGCCATACACAACTGCTTTTTCGAATTTCGGTTCATTGCCTACTGAAAACAAAACCGACCCGACTAAACCGAAAAAACCCGAGCCGACCCGAGTCCCATTTGGTTTGGTTTCAGTCCAGATTTTGAACATATTTTGGTTGGGTTCTAATATAATCGACCCCTCCATTACATTTCATGGGTCTAAGCAGTCTACAAAGCATAATTCAAGTAACATACCGACCAGCTTGTGTTAACAGTATTTCGGAGTAGTAGTAGTAATAATAATAATGATAACAGCTACTAACTCAATAATTATAAACCTAAGACATATTTCTCACCAGGGTATGAAGCAGGTTGCTCAGTGAAAAGATTCAGCAAATGCTTCCTCATAGTCGCCTCTAAGCTAATGGCATCATTCGGTGTATGAAGCAGCTTGAGTTGTTTGATGCAAGGTTTTCAAGATCGGGATTTTAATCAGGATCATTTCGGGATCGTAAGATCCTATTATAATGTCATTATCTTAATAGTCTTTGTAATATTATACAAATCTAGAAATTATTATACATCATAAACAAAAAATTATATGAATGTTTCATAGAAATGTTGTCCTAAATTATGATTTTGAAATGTTTTAAAAAATTAACATGTTGTTTTTTAAATTTTACGAAACACAACCCATAAATTTGTAGTTTTTTAGTTTGTTGTTCGAGAAAAGTAAGATCGGATCGGAGTAGATCTTAAGATCCTATGGTCAAGATCGGGATCTTATAAGATCTTAAGCATGCAAAGATCCTACGTAGGATCCGCATCGTTTTTGCTTTGCGGTATCGTAAAATCGTAAGATCATAAGATCAGAATCAAAATCTTAACAACCATGATTTGATGTACTTATTGATATAAGCAACAAACTATTTTTATCAAAAGGGGGTTGCTCATGCATTTTTTACAATAGCCAGGTACCCGTGCAATGCGGCGGCGGGTACCCGGTAACTGAAAATAGTGGCGAGCAAACGTTGTTCATATATATGTTTTTTCTAACATAACTTTACAAAATAATAACAAATTTTAAATAAAATAACTATTAACCATACCGATGCAATTATTTCACATCTAAATAACATAAGGTTCGAATTAAAAAGAGTAACATAAGTAGTTAATGACATAAATTAAAGATAAACGTCAATACAAAAGAAATGTAATCGACTAAAATAATTAAGAACCTAATTGGTTAAAAAAAATATTTTTACCTTAACAAACATGAGGGTATGATTCTCAAAGCCAATAAGCAAACTAGGCTTAGTCCTTTTACACATGACATCCATGCTGATTAAAATTTCGAAATGGATTATTAATGTCAATCATGTATATATATAATTCACAAATCAGCTTTTTTTATATAAAACAACAGAGATACATACTATTAAATAAGCGGTTTTAACATTATTTGTTTGTAACCACCTTGACCTTCAACATTAACTTAAAGACCATCATTATGGTAATGTAACCACTGATTAATGCTCATAACACCTTTTGACCATGAGTTACAAACTCTTTTAAATGAGCTATTATTAACACATGCTAATTAAAAAATGTATACATCCATGCTTCACCATTATAAAGAGATCAAGCTGCTCAAAATATTCATATAGATCTAACAAAAAGTACATTGGACATGGGAATATTCATATGGATATGCCAAAACCGCTCAAAATCACAAAAAAAAACACCGAAATAGCGCACTGAAACCACCTAGTTCACCAAAGTCATTATCATTAGTTTGACAGACGGCGGAGACAATGGCGGCGGTTGCTGCTGACGGCTCATGATGTTGGCAAAGGTGACGGCAGAACTAAATGGTAGTGGCGGCAAAATCTGATTGAGACAGCGGAATTTGATGGTTTGAAGAAAGAGAGAGACATGTGTTTGTGTTTTTAAGAGAGATAAACAGAGAGATGAAAATGATGTAATGAATTTTGTTAGTGTGTTAGGTTTTTATACTTAATGAGCATTTGAGTTTGTGGTTTACACTTATATGATGTTTAATGGACCGTTACAAATGAACTACGTGAATGCATTTAAATGGATTGTTACAAAATAAGCTTGTTACGAAATAAAGTGCATGAAGACACTTTAATTTTCAGTTAGGAGGCTTTAAATGACCCCCTTTTTTTAAAAGCTTTTAATGTTGGCTATATGCATGAACTTTTCCAAATAAGTAATCTTTTTTACTTAAAATTTTAAGACTTCTAAAAATAGAATGGGCTAAATGATTTATAAAGTTGTAGAGATATCTCAATATCTTAAAACGTACAAAAGTCTCAAATTATCAAAACCATTAAAATAGAGAAGATAAATTGTCATTTGGGTAGTGTCTTAGGAAATAAAGATGTGCTTTTTGGTGTGTTCCATTTCATCCCACATAGACAAGAGAACCAAACCGAAATGGATTTATAAGGATGTTTAAGTCCTTGTAAACGTGTTGAATTAATAAGACATGGTGGGCTTTTGTTTATATATAATTATTGAAAGGGTTGATCCATTTCATTGTATCTGTTCGAAACCATTGCATTTTTTTGTGAATGATGTTTTGTTCGAACGTCATAAATGGGTGCCTCTTGAAGGGTTATTGTGACTCTTTGAAAAGTCACCATAAAACCTATATAAAGGCAACATGGTTGATCATTTCAGAATAGCGAGAATCATTCCTTTTACACACCACAAACACTTATCATATACATCAGATTGCTATATATTGTGTTGCTTAAGAAACTCAATATTTAGTGTCAAAAATCCTTGAAAACTCAGTAGTTCTATCACCACCTCGTGTATTGTTGATAAAGTTCTACATACGTTACTTCATTGTATCTTGGGAGGTGATTCGCTAATAGCCCGTTGCACGTTATTCATTCGAATAGTGGGGGCGAATAACGTGCAATGGGTATCAACACTACACGAGGTGGTGATAAACCGGATGAACTACTGAGTTTTTAAGGATTTCCGACACTAAATATTGTGTTTCTTAAGCAACAAAATAATTCAGCAATCTGGTATATAAGAGAATTGTTTTTGGTGTGTAAAAGAATGAATTTCGTGTGTTCCAAAGGCATATGGCTGCTGGGTATTTATAGGTCCTATAATGATTCTTCAAAGAGTCACATACCCCTTCAATAACCTTTACCGACACCTGTGTTGAGTCACAGAAAGAGCCAACCATTATAACCCTTTAAACAGTCGTGACACTTCAATATACACAAATCTGTCGCTAATTGCCATAACTGTTATACAAACGGTTGCTTCACGAAAGGTTGCATTGGTTCCCATTTAATGGGCTGCTCCTTTATCTTATAGAAACCCTTTTGTAAACGTAACATACAAAAAGAGAGTTCAAGGCCAATTATGTTAATTATTATTCCCATAATCAAATAACAAACGTATAAACGCAACTTCATTTCATTCTAAAATGAAAAACCACCAAATACAATGATCTAATTCCTAAGACACAACCTAAATGACAAAGTTTATCTTCTCTATTTTGAAAAAACACCAACAATACATTGTTTAAGGTTAGGGTGTTGCCTGAGGTGAACACCAATTCAACTTTTCCAATTCCATATACTTGTGTTGTTGAGTGGTTACCCATGTAAAGTATAGAGTCAGATGGCTCATATGTTTTGAACATGGCTATTTTGTTGCACACATGTCGGGTCGCGCCAGAGTCCACCCACCAAAATTGCTCTTCATCGAGGGAGAATGCCTCGGAGATCATAACGACATAATTGCTATCCTTGGTTTTGTCATTTTCACTTTCCCTTTTCTTTTTAAATGCTTGACAATCTTGCTTGAAATGTCCCTGTTTGTTGCGGTGAAAACAAACCACGTCCTTTTTATTCTTTTTGAACTTGTCTTTTCCTTTGTCATCTTTATGCTTCCTTTTTTCCTTGGTTTTGGAAGACTCTCCCTTTTCTTCAACTATATGAACATTAGAAGCATCATCGTTGGTTTTATTTTCCAAATGACAGTGTACTTCGATAAGAAGATGTTTTCCAAGTTCTTTTAAGAATATATCATCCTTTCGATGTTTAAGATTTTTCTTAACATCTTTCCATGTAGGTAGGAGTTTATCAATAATGGAAGCTACTTGGATTGATTCATCCATATTCATGTTGTGTTGTACGAACATGCTTAGAATATGTTCAATCTCATGCATTTGATCCATAATAGGACGTGAATCTACCATTTTGTATGAATTAAATTTTGAAACGATAAACTTCTTACTTGTTGCGTCTTCCGTGAAGTACTTCTGCTCTAGTGCATTCCACAGTTTTCAATATTTTGTTAGACATCAAACAATGGATCTGACATAGCATTGAGGAT